>OY728150.1:1776271229-1776318729 GCA_963277665.1 Viscum album | reverse complement strand
AATTATAAATTGTTTAATTATTATACTTCCCATTGTTGTGGGGGTTGAAAAAGGTATTATTTACTTTGAGAGATTTTGGGGGGTGAGAGTGAGATGTTGTCAATAAGATCCACATGTGATCCTTGAAACCTATTTATCTCACCACTTATTTTGACTAGTCATGGTAACCTAGATAGTTATATGGGATGACCTAGATATATGATTCACTAAAAGACTAACACCCTTCTAGTGAATCCATAGATAATGTGAAAGGTTCATGCTATAGAGTTGCAGCTAGGAAAGCAGGTGTGCATGAAATTGGTTTTCATTAGACTAGTGAAACTAGATGTAACCCCAAAAATTATTCATTCATATTTACTATCTATTCTGAGGTGGACTTAGTAATTTACCTCGGTTGTACCCATGAAATCTGTATACTTGATACTCGATACATGACAGTGTTCAGTGTCAATATTTGGCACTAGAGTTTCCTTGCTTCATTTATTGATATTATGCACCTTGACTCTATTCTATTAACTCTTTTATTATTTCCATATCATGTACATATTCTCATATTTTATTGATTATCTAAATTTACCATGTGAAATGGTTTTCAAATATTTTCAATAAAATGTTTAGTTTTTAAATGGTGAAATGGCATGTTTTGCAATTTTAGATTGATAAATGATTTTAAATGCTTAAAACTCTATTTTTTTAACTAATCCTCACACTCTTATTTTTACTCCTATTATAGAATATTTTAATTACCTTATGAAGTAACTGTATAGAATCATTGGTGGAATCCTACTGGTCACTTTTGATCACACCCTGCTTATTCATTTTGGTGTTTTCATCCCTTTATTATCTTATTGAAGGTATTTGTGCTCTCACATTCCTTTTTGATTAAGAGATTGGGTGACCAAGTGTGGGTGACTTGGGACATGTTGGATGGTTATGGATCACCAAGAGGTGGGTTTTGGTTTCTATGTTCCACCTTTAGTTTCCTTAGTGTATCTTTGTACTATGAGATGTATGTATTGATTGATATATATCTAATGATGTTTACACATTTTACAATATTATTGTAATAGTTTGAGGGATAAATCATTCCCAATGGATATTTTTTAATTCCTAGGTGCTTGTTTCCAGCTCGCAGAGATTGGAAATTCTCTTCAGTTTTGTGGTGAATCATCTTATGTATTGGTTTATATGGTATTCTTGGTTAGTTTGTTATATATCACAGATAAAAATATGTGATTTTATGTTGTACACACTATTTGACATGATGAAGGTAATACATCAAAATAATATGAAACAGTTTTAGATATGATTCTATAGGAAAACCCTAAATGATATAACACATCGTAGTCCACTAAAGTTCCTAGTGGATCATATAGGGACATTGGTGGTGGGAGTATGAATCATGGTTCCCCTATTTTACCATTCATTTACTTTGTCTTTTAAGTATCCCATTTTTATGCTCAACCCCTTTTCATATTTATGATTTATGGATCTATTGATGTGTGATCAAATATTACCAAAATATGAAATGTAGTAAATGAAAATATCTAGTTATATCACTAAAAGGGGGAGGGGTGAATTAGTTATACTTATTAAAATTTTATCCTTTTTAAATTAGCCAATGTGACTACTTATAGTATGATCCTATATTCATGTATCTCTCAACCTTCCTCAAATATTATAAGAAATAAAAGGCATAAGAAACAACCAATTTTTATAATGTTCAATCCTAATGTGAGATACTACCCCTTTCCATGATCATCTCTTATATATAAATGTATTTTGTTATCACAATTTGATTTTTTGGTTACAAAAGTTTTCCAATTATCATATAATTATCTAGGTAGGTATTATCTACTTACAAGGGGAAGTTTCATCCACTCAACAAATATGTTGGGAATTTTTTTTATTAGATCCACCAGTCTTCAAGATTGTTCCTTTTTTTCTAGATGTTGAATGATAACATCGGTCCTTGACCAAATAATATTATTCCTTGGGCTTGGTCTTCAAATTTTAGATGAATATCAATAAAGTGGCATGCATAATAGCCACCCCTTTTAAGAATTTAAAATAATTGACTTGCGTATGTATGTAAGTAAGCATATAGTGGGTTTCATACTTATCAAAAATAAAACTTTTAGATGATCAGCAATAGTACATGCCTAACTTGACACCAATAATGAATGAAATATTAACATCTGTTGATATTATTTTTCTTCTTCTTTGATAAAGTAGATCCTTCAACAGAAAAGTATTAGATCACATATTTGTTATTCATGATATTTTCATTGACTAATCTATTTTATTATTTTATATTTATATATAATTATATGAATAATTTTTTCTTTATTTTTAATATGTAAATATTCAATAATTATCGGTCGAACAATCTTTACTAATTTAAACTATTCAAAAAAATCCTCAAATTTAATTTTTTACTTAACAAATTTAATCCATATAAATAATCTCTATTTAAATTTTCAATATTATTATGATATTTCCTTATTTGAAAACTTCCATGAAATACATGATATTTTAATTCATTCAACACTAGAATTCATGAGGAATGAGTTGGGCTTCATGAAATATAGCCTTTATTTGTGTCAAAATTTCCCTTCATTACATAGAACAACATTGGTTTGATTCTTATTACATAGCATGGATCATAACTCACTTGTTTTGTTTCTATATTTGAATAAATGAATGAATAAATCAAGAATAAATTGATTTATATGGACAAATCAATCACCTTGGAAATTTTTCAAAGTGATTAACCTTATTAAGTCCATATGTTCACCCTTATGATGTATTATTCTCAACAATATAAAATTTTAAGATCCTTATGAACTCCGAACCTTATGAATCCCCTTTATCTCTCAAATAAACTTTATTATGGTGGAATTGAACCTTATAAATTACTATGAAGAATATTATGATGTTGAATTTTTATAATGTGAGTAACCTTATGAAGTTTCTCAACCTTATAAAATTTTCCATCCAATATTAAAAAGTATCAAGTAACCTTACGATGTTTTCTATCCAACCTTACAATGCTATTATTACTAATTTTTTAAACATTAAAGTAACCTTAAAAACATTAGGAACCTTATTTAGTCCCAAAATGTACCTTTAAAATATTTCAAAAAACCTTAAAAAGTATCAAAGTGACCATTATGAAGTAATGTTATCAACCTTATGAAGATTCGAGGAAAACCTTACTATAAAGCCTTGTTTACTGTTATATATATATAAACACCTTATCTCTATCCTTTTCTTATAATCATCTAGAGTGATCCATAATTGTAAGAAAATTGGTGGGTTTTTTTATCATTTTAATGATTAATTGTGGATTTGGTATTTTTTCAATCCAAAATGGGAAACACAACATCTATGGTGTTGACCATGGTGGTTTGTCGGTGAATTGGTAAAAAGTGGGCTAGGGGCTAGGGCGTGGCCATGGTGTGGTTCTAAAGGAGGGATCAGGTGGGCCACTGCTTGTGCTACCTCACCACAAGCATGGTGGAGGATGTGGTGAAGGAAAATGTTAAGGATCTTAGAAAAATGATGTTGGTGCTGCCCTAGATAGGCCAACGTGAATGTAGCCACCACAACATGGTATAGTCCGTGGTGGAGGGTATAGAGACATTTAACTGGTTTTGAATTGGTAAAAATAATCATACTTATTCTTTTATCTTATCAATATCAAAGAAATAATGTGTATATCATGAATAGTGTGATATTTAATGATTTTTTAAGTCAAATAAAACCTCTGTAAATTGATCAAAGATGCTCCCCTTGGTGGTACCTTCAATACACAATAATTTTTAGATATCTTATAAGAGTTTTAGGGAAAGTATTTGGATAAAATAACTTTCCAAATCTATGTTCACAAATTATTATTTCACATTTATTATCCTTACAAGAACTTTTTCTAGAATTGAGACTTGGATAATGGAGGTTATTCTCAGTGATTTAGACTCGTAGGGGCCTCAACTATCTTCTCTTATCACTGTCCAAGAGTGGGGGAAATTTATCCTTCCTCCAATCATATTTTAAGATTACCATTTTATGTAATTGGAATCAGTTAAGTATTTGTTCTAACCTTTGTCTTATTTCTTTATTGAGTCCCATTTTAGAACATTTTTGATTCTTACTTAGAATTAGTTCTATAAGTTCTTGGCATGAAAGATTATTACAGTTAGTATGTGAACATGGTTCAGGTGATGACGCCTTTGGAAAAGATTGAGGTTGACAATGACACACTAAAGGTAGGATATTCCTTATCATGTTAAGTATATCTATATTATTTTTAGTGTGGTAAGATGTTGTGTGATTAAATTCCTAGACCATGCATGTGTTTTATCATATGTGTGTGTGTACATAGCCCATGAGACTATGTTTGATGTTTGATCACATGTGTGTGCGTGTGTAGCTTGTGAAACCCATGTTTTTGTTTGATCAAATATGCACGTGTTGTATATTATTCTAAATATTTTTATGCTATTTTGTGCCTCTATATGTGATAACTATATGTTCCAGGCCTGGTGGAATCCTTTTAGGGACATTTCCAAACTTTTCTTTTTTCCGTTATTGATAATCAATCCGAGGACTATTCTGATGAAGAAAATCATGACCAACAGAATTGAATCAAAGAAAAAGCAAGGGATAAAAAACCCAGAACCAAGAGAGAGTATATCAACACATGTTGTTTAGAATTAATTTAATTAAATAATAATTACCTACAAGGTTATTATTTCTTTATTGATGTGTTTGACCATAAATCTACAATATACTGCCATTGTGTTGTAGAATCCAAGTGTAGGATTCATCTAGTAGTGATCCACATGTGTTCCATGTATCTCCAGACGTTTCCTAAGGAGTATCTAGGCGATGAAACATAATATACTTGAACTTGTGATGTCTTCCTTCAATTGACATGAGAACTGCTTCCAAAGCATTCTCCTTGATCTGGTGGAGGAGGATCACTCTCTTTCTTGAGAGAATTCTTGGAGAGGGAATAACTCTACATACTCAAGAGGTTTTCTCCAAATTTTATGCACAACACAATTTTCATCTCTTAGCCTTGACCTTGGATAATGATAGAATAATATAACCATGCATTTATTTCAATAGGGTAATAATAAAATAATTTTCACAATTGCATTAATTGTTTTATTAAACCATTTGAAACCCCCATGTACAATAATAACAACAATATTCTTATTTCCTGACATGTGCTTAACCTGTATGTTATGATTAAATATTATTTATTCAAATAATATTTTTATTCCTCATGGGACCCTTAAACTCAATATTCTAATCCTCATCAATATTTATCATGCCTTTAATGATGATTATTTTTTTTATTAAATAAATATAACTTCATTATTACTCGATAAATAAATAAATATTATATTCACTAAAATAGAAAATAAATATTAATTAAATATTATGCTCACAATATATTCTCTTGAATAAACAACGACACAATAAATGTTTTCAAGAATGCATGAATAATTATTAAACCATGAACAAGATTAATATTTATTCAACTTATAAAATAATAAATTATTTAATTGAGATTTGGGATACACTTAGTGTGTGACCCTCTAGGCCTCTTTATCAGTGGCATTAGGTGAGCCTGTATAAAGTACAAGGTTAGAATCTAACAATAATCCAAGGTACCCATAGAGAAATAAGTTAATTCCCCAATGACATGCCAACTCATACGAATAATTACCATGTAATATAATCCCTTTATCATAGTATCTTCAATCGAGTAGGTTCCATGCTAGTGCCATCAACCTCTGTGCTCGATATCTCTTTCTTTGGATTTTAAAAAGTAGAACTTTCTTAGAGAACACCATGGACATGGATTTATTTAGGATATATAATTTACATCAAAGCACTTTAGTTATTAACTTCTATTAATGAACAGAAGGGATAAATTCTTTCTCACACTATTCATTAATGCAATATTACTCGTGATGCACCCAACATATCCTACCTCATCGTGAAAATCTATCATCATGGTTTTCATCAATACATAAAATTACATTACTCATAATATCCATTGATAATAATAATAAAGTATAAGGACCAATACACATTTATGTATATAGGAACATCCTATGAAACTTATGAATATGGATTTCCTACTATTAGGTCTAGTTATCATAATATCCCACTGGATATTACCAAAGGAGTACATCATGAGAAGGTTACCCAAAGTCCCATGAGTCTCCAACCCTAATAGTCTATACCATTTTTGTTCCTCAAATGATATCATCCGACCATAGAACATATATTTAATAACAGTGTAATAGCACTTTCGGGTTCTCATCATAGCGAGGAACTGCTATGACCTTAGTGAGACAACTACTCTTGGGACATTATCAAATACTATTTCAGGAAGAAGAAAAATCATGATGCGAATAAGAATTTATTAATATTGAAAAAAACATGAATATAGTTTATCATAAAGTACATATAATTTGGTTTTATGGAACCAACTCCAACAAAATCCCACCTGTACTAGATCCAACTGCTAAAAACCTTCAGTCCACTAGCTCTCACATGATACTCATGATTTTACTAAGATAAGACTTTATTCAATGGTTTTGACACGTTCTCTTCCATGGATACTCTTATCATTTAAACATCACCCCTTTGATAAAAATATATCAAGAGGTGATAATTTTAGAGTATGTGCTTTGTTTGTTGATGTGACCTTACCTCCTTTTTAAGAGACACTACTATAGTATTATCACAATAAAATGTGAAAGGGTCTTTACTACTAAGTACCACATCAATATCCTTGATTTTTTTTCAAATCCAGATATCTTCATTAGATATATCAGAAGACACTATATACTCATACTCTAATGTAGAATCAGTGACAACTGACTGCTTTGAACTCTTCGAGCTCACAGCTCCTCCATTGATAAGTAAAACACATCCTGATTGAAACTTCAGATCATTTTGATCTAACTGAAAACCAACATCATTATACCCTCTGATGACAAGCTCCTCATATCCTCCATACACCAAGAATATATCCTTAGTTCATCTCAGATACATAAGGATAGTATTAAAAATAGTCTAATGCTATTATCCTTTATCTTCTTGATATATTCCTACCATGATCAATACATATGAAACATCAAGTCTAGTACATAACATGGAATACATGATTGATCCTATTGTCAAAGCGTATGAGATATTACTCATTATATCTTTTTCTTATTGTGTTTGGGGACAAATTTTCTTAGAAAGATGTAATCCATGTGACACCAAAACCAATCCCCTCTTGGATTGTTCCATAATAAATCTCTTTAGTATCTAGTTAATATATGTACTTTGGATTAGTCCAGGTAGACTATTGGATCTATCATGAATGACATTGATCCCTAGAATGTAGGCTAATTCACCTAAGTCCTTGATGAATAATCAATTGTTCAACTAGTCCTTAACATATTGAATGGATGGTATGTCATTTACAATAAGTAATATGTCATAAACATATACTACTAGGATAATGATCACATTCCCATTAATCCTTTTGTAAACACACGACTCACACTCATTCTTAATGAAACCAAATTATTTTATGGATTCATCAAATTGAATGTTCCATGACCTAGATGCTTGCTTCAATCTATAAATGGATCTCTACGACTTTCAAATCCTTTTGGAATAACCTGGTGTCACAAAACCTTCTGGTTGTCTCATATAGAAATCTTTCTGAAGATTCCTGTTAAAGAATGAAATTTTGACATAGATATTTCTAATATCTTTGTCATGGTAAGATGCTATGGAAAATATTATTATTATGGATTTAAATATATAAAATAGAAAAAATATTTCATCATAGTCACTTCCTTGATGCTGTTTAAACCCTTTAGCCACTATCTTTTCTTTATAGATACTTACTTTACCTTCGAAGTCTAGTTTCCTCTTGAATATCCATTTAGACACAATAGGATTTACATAAACTAGCACATCAACCAGAACCCAAAAATTTGTTTCGATATGTGGAATCCATATAAAAATTGATATAATTTATCCATATTATAGCTTCTGAGCTCTCTATTACCTCCTTATAGGTGAGAGTTTCATCATTATCCAAAATAATGAGTCACCATCCTTGGTTACTAGAAAACCATATATCTTTGGTTATCTTAACTCTTGTACACTACTACATATTACTTATGTTTTAGGAAATACTTCATCCATGAGGACCTATGGAACTTATTCCTATACCAACTTTTGTGTATCTTGAGCATCGACTTTATCAAATTCAATCTTGCTCCCACTATCGTTTTTGAGTATGTTCTCTCTCTAAAGAAATCCGAATTGTCTGGTGATATTCATATTATTGTATAAGTGGTTTTATAATTAATATTCATTTATTTCCTTGGGATACCCTATAAAGATACACCTCATGCCTAGGGTGATCTTTTGTTTCCTGCGAAATCCTTAACAAACACCTCACAACCCCATACACATGTATGCGACAAAACAGGTTTCTTTCCATTTCATAACTCGAAAGGAATTTCGTTTTCCACTTTATTTGGTACTTGGTTTAATGTGTATGATGTAGTTTTTAATGAATATCCCAAAAAGGATAATGGAATATCTTTATGACTCATCATCAACCTTACCATGTCCAACAGGGTAGAGTTCCTCCTTTCACTAACACTATTACACTATAGTGTATAAGTTTGAGTGAGTCAGGATAGAATCCCAAACTCTTATAGAAAGTTGATAAACTCTTGGTTAAGATATTCTCCACTTCAATCTAATCGAAGTTTCTTTACCTTTTTACCAAGATGATTCTCTACTTCATTCTTGAATTATTTTAATTTCTCAAAGGACCCAAACTTATACCTTATTAAGTAAATATAGAAATATCTACTCAAGTCATCAGTAAAAGTTATGAAGTAAGAATATCCACCCCTAGATTCTACTATAAATGGTCCACACACATCAGTGTGTACCAATCTAAGAATCTTTGTGTACCTTTCACCCTATCCACCAAATGAAGGTTTGGTCATTTTACCTTGTAAACAAGCGTGACATCTATCAAGTGGTTTTAGCTCAGAAGAGTCTAAATAACCATCTAGATAGAGCTTTGTCAAACAATTATTATTTACATGACCAAGAATTTTATGAAACAATTGGGTGTTATATGAGTCATGTGAACATGATTAGTTATCTATTTCCAACACTTGGTTTTTGTAATTTATACATATATACCATTATTTAAATGTTCCATACCATAACATATGTTTTTCGTATAAAAGAAACAACTTTTATATCCGAACATGAAAATAAAACCACTTGTGTCTAAACATGATACAAAATTTTTGTTCTTGGTAAAAATTGGTACATAATTACAGTCATGTAAAAAAAAAACCATTCTCATCAGCAATGAAAAGTGGTAGTTAACAATGGCAAGAGCAGCCAGCCTCGCATATTTAGTAGCTTATAGATCCACCTATTCTCGATTAATTTTTTGAAATCTACTTGATTCCTATATTTGGATATATATGTGAGCACCAAAAGATATATCTAATACCCAATGTGTAGAAATAGAAAGATTTCACTTGATAATGAATTCACATTTGGATTCCCCTTTTCTCTGGGTGTAATTCCTCTTCTAGTGGCCAGACTCACCACATGCAAAACATACTGCCCCATTTTTCTTGCCCTACCTTTGGATATAATTCTTCTTGTTTGGACAATGCTTGAGGGTTTTAGATTGTTTATAAGTCTTAAGCCCCTTTTACATGTCCTTCATCTTCCTATTCACTCTAAGGACTGTTGATTTGTCATTCCCCATGTCCTTATCCACTTAGAGAATAAAGGTCAGAAGTTTTGATAGACTCTTCTCATTATTTCTCATATTATAATTCACAATAAAACTATAGAAGGTATTGGTATGTGATGAATGTATAAGATCTGTATATAACTCTTTTGGTAATTTAATCCCTAAGATGTCTAGATGCTCAATATAGCAGATAATCTTGATTACATGGGGCCCAGCTAGCACAGACTCTCCAAGATTAGTTATGAACAAAGAATTAGAGATCTCACACCTCTCTTATCTTTCATTCTATTGATAGAGATCCCAAAGGCGAGACATCATGATATAAGCATCCATTTCCTCATGTTTCTTCAAGATCTCATTGGAAATGTATGATAGCACGAAGCACTAAAAATCTATAGCATCATTCAGATGCTTCTCATACAAAGTGATATCTTCATTACTCACCTCATTTCTAGGTGCAACTAGTAAAGGTTCTTCCAACACATACAATTTCCTTTCATAGAAAAGGATGACCCATAGGTTCCTTTTCCACTCCTGGAAATTAATGTTGGTGAGAAGGTTTTCCTTATCAATTATTGATCACAATTATATGTTTAATGTCATTTTTAATGTTGTTTCTAAAAATAAGATAAGCATAGATTTATTAATTTATCAGTTAAATTTATAGAAATAAATAAATATTATATTTATTAGTCTCCCACTATTTTGTTGAAACCTAATAACTCTCACCATTGGCTTTAGAATATCTTGTTTCTTGGGAATTCAAGTGGAAAAGATCCATATTCACCATCTCATTACCCCAACTTTGGTTGGTCAAGAAAATTGAAAGGTTTTAGGTAGGCATTCCAAATTCCAACTGCATTAACTCATAGTTCCTTGATTGGTTGAGTGAACTCCCCAATTATGAAATAATTAATTTATATTTCCTATACCTTTGCCTCTCAGTTACACCAAGTACTACTTTGGTAGTGAACCCTTGATGTCAACCAAGTTAAGTCAACCCAAAACCTCACATTAGAATTAAACCATAATTTAAATCACCCCAACAATGGCTGGTCAAGCACTTTGAACTATGGTTTGATTCTAACCAAAGTAATGGAGAGCTATACCAACTTAATATTTTATTGAGGGATTTTATCCATTATGTGTAAATTGAATTTTTTTATCTTTTCACATTCTTGTTAATATTAAGTGGGATATTCTTAAGTGATTACTCATTTCTTAGATAATATTTACATATAAGAGAGTATATTTTAGTTCCATATTAAATTCTTATTAATTCTTTAATTATTTGATCGCGAAAAAACATCCATAATATATAACCATGAAATCTAACAGAAATAAAATAAAGGGTATAATCATGAGCCTATTCTAATGGTTAGTTTATCTAGCAGTTGATTAACTAACCAATGAACTAGGGGAGAAACACCTTGAACCATTTAGGGTTTGTGTTTATAGCTTTCCACCTATCCACCTTTGTATCTCCTTGGATTGGTATCACCTCAACACCTAACTTGAACTGCCTCCACTAGCTTGGGAGTTCCATCTATTTCATATCCTTTTACTCAAACATAGGTGAGGGGTAAAATTTGGGTTACATAAAAGAAACCGTGGGAACACATTACCTTAATATTAATGAGGAGAAAAGGCACATAGGTTAACACTTTAATTTAATAATAAATTAAAAAAGACCAATCACATACAAAGGCCTGATCTAGATCATGATCATCCACATGCATGAAATGAATTAAGCATTTAATAAAACTAGAATTTAATTCTTCAATCATCCCTATTTAAGATAAATCGCACTCGAATCGATTAATTATTATATTTAATTAATCAATACTTTTATCTTAAACCTTTTCTGAATTTCTTTGATATTATCATCCATTATAATTTTAAACAAACTAATAAATTCATTTAAAATTAACTATATACATAACTTGTACCTTGGAGGTAACCTGGTGAATAACCATCCAAAACTACCCAACAATTATTATACTTGTATATGCTTTATTCTTTGTGACATATAGAATGCACATAGAATTATAAATGTAATACAACTCATACATGATGTGCAAATCTTGAATATTATGCAGATGTCAATAAAACACACACACACACATACATATATATAGACACACACACATGCACACACACACACACACATATATATATATCAAAGCCTATCTCATAGCATGTCCCAACTTTACACCCACACACAAGTACATGTCTCAAGGGTTACATAGTATAATACATTTTAAATCTGCGTAACAGGTAAAAGTACCCGTCATGTAGATCCAATCTACAAGGTGTGTACATTATTCATTGTGTATCTGAAGTACACACCAGGGACTCAGTGTGTGAAGAATAATTTGGAAATAATGGAGTACACGATGTGTCTAGTGGGCCATATACTATGTTGACTTCATGTTACACAGTAACCGACTGAGTGGGCCATGTATAGAATAAATAGACCGACCCTGACCTACAGGTACTACACACCCTGTCCAGTGGGCCACACGGTGTGTAGTACAGATGACCATGTGCCAATCTATCTCGGTCAAAACACAATGTAAGAATTAACTACACTAAATTTCATCAATACACACGAGTTGAGTAATTCCTAAATTAACTCCTGGTGAATTTAAACACAATTACATGGTGTGTAATGCTGATTACACAATGTATACTTCTATGTTATCCAGTCATAACCCTTGGTTCCTCTAGATGAGTTCCTTAGTTTTATTTTAATCATAAAATTAATCATTTTTGTTAGATATATGAGAAATGATGGAGGAAGAAATAGATCTCAAAATCCAAATTTAAAGAATGGTGAATTTGAATTGAAAAACCACATTATGAATGCATAAATCATCAAAAAAACTAAATAATTATAAACAATAATGTAAAATTCCTCTAATAGCACTTTTAGGTTCTGGGAATAGCATAAGCACAAGAGGGATGAGGGAAAAATTTTCTTTTTTCCATTACTAATAATTAATACGAGGTCTATTATGATAAAGAGTGTCATGACCAATGAAATTGAATCAAAGAACATGTAAGGGATAGAAAACCTAGAACCAAGAGAGAGTAGATAAACACATGTTGTTTATATTTAATTTAATTAAATAATAATTACCTCCAAGGTTATTATTTATTCATTGATACGTTCGACCAAAGATCTACTATGAACTTCCATTGTATTGTAGAATCTAAGTGACAGTGATCCAAATGTGTTCAACATATCTCCAGATGTCGTTGAAGGAGTATCTGGGTGCTAGAATAGAAGATCCTTGCGCTTGAAATGTCCTCTTTCAATCGCCTTGAGAACCACTTACAAAGCATTCTCCTTGATCTGGTGGAGGAGGATCGCTCTCATTCTTGAGAGAATTCTTGGATATGGAAGAACTCTCTAAGCTCAAGAGGTTTTCTCCAAATGTTTTTCACAACAAAATTGGAGTCACTTATCATTGAATTTATATAATTAGAGAATAATATAACCAAGAATTTATTTCACTAGGGTAATAAAATATTAATTTTTACAAGTGCCATAATTATTTTATTAAACCAAGTGAAACCCCTTGTCAAATAATAATTGCAATATTATTATTTCCTGACATGTTCTTAACCTGTAAGTTATAAATAAATATTAGTTAATCAAATAATAATTAATATTATTATTCCTCACCGGACCCTTAAAATCAGTCTACCAATCCTCCTTAATATTTATCGCACCTTGAATAATGACTATTTATTTATTAAATAAATATCACTGCATTATCCACTAATAAATAAATAAATATTATATTCACTAAAATAGAAAATAAATATTTATTAAATATTCCACCAACAATATATTTTCTCAAATAACTAGGGATATAATAAATGTGATCAGGCATACATGAATAATTCTTAAACCATGACCATGAATAATATTTATTCAACTTGTTAAATAATAAATTATTTTACTGAGATTTTGGATACACATAGTTTGTGACCCTCTAGGCCTCATTCTCAATGGAAATAAGAAAACCTGTCTAAAGTCTAAGATTAACATCCAACAACACAACAATGAACCAACAGAGAATGAAGTTAATTCCATTACAATATTCCACCTCAAATGAATGCTTACTATGTAATATAATCCCTTTATCACAATATCTCCAATTGAGTAGGTTCCATGACAGTGACATTGACCTTTATGCTTGATATTTATTTCTCTGACTTTATGGAAGTAGACCTTTCCTAGATAACACTATGTCCATGGATTTATTTATGCTATATCATTTACATTAAAGGGATGAATATATTAATTTCTATTAATGAACAGAAGGGATAAATCCTTCCTCACATTATTCATTAATGCAATATTACTCGTGCTACACCCAATGTATCCAAGCTCACCGTGAACATATTTCATCACATTTTCATTAATAAATTATAGTATGTGACTCATAATATCCATTAATAATAATATTAAAGTCTAAGGACCAATACACACATCCATATATAGAAATATCTAATGAAACTTATGAATGTTGATTTCCTTCTGTTGGGTCTCATTATCATAATATCATACTGAATATTACCAAGGGAATACACTATGAGAATGTTCCTCAAAGTCCTATGAGTCTATGCCCCTAATAGACTGTATCATTTGTGTCCTTAAAATGATAATATCCGACCATGGAACATATATTTAAGAATCGTGCTTTAGCACTTCTGGGTTCTCATCATAGCGGGGAACTGTTATGAAATTTTAGTGTGAAAGCTACTCTTGGAATATTATCACATACTATGTTATGAAAAATAATAATCATGATGTGATAAGGAATTTATTAATATTCAAAAAACCATGAATATATATGTTATCATAAAGTACATATAAGTTGGTTCTAGGGAACCAACTCCAACAATAACACCATTTCCATGCATGTGTTTTGAATATGATGTATTATTGTTCAATGCATGGTACCAAAGCGGCAGGTGGACCCATCATAGCTTAGTGGACCTAGAGGGGGAGCACATTTATATGATGCATATAATATAATTAAAGGATGAATATGGATGATGGGGAATTCTGTATTTTTATGGCATGACCTGAGGGTAAGATGGTCTTGTTTGATTTGACCTAGAAGGTGACAGTGGGTCAAGATAGTCTTTAATGACCTAAAATGAGATATGATGTTAGGATACAATGGTCTTGTGACTTGACTTGAGATAGTTTCATGATGTGATGAAATTATGTACCGGACTATGATAGGGATAAGATTTACATGTATTGACCTTTTGGTGACTCTAGTTTATAACTCAGTTAT
This sequence comes from Viscum album, assembly GCA_963277665.1. Lineage (NCBI taxonomy): Eukaryota > Viridiplantae > Streptophyta > Magnoliopsida > Santalales > Viscaceae > Viscum > Viscum album. The sequence continues at coordinate 1,776,303,576 of OY728150.1, read as the reverse complement.
GACACCATTTCTGGAATGAAGATAAAACAGGCACAACCAAGGGGTTGTGGAAAATTGGTTAGCACATGACTATTCAATACATTATTATATGATATTTTCTTATGTGTTTATATATATATCATGACATACAATCTTATGTATATTCACTTATGTTAAGGACACTTTGTTAGTGTTGTACCGGGTTTATAATCACACCCTATATGGGCATGTTGATGCACAAAAATACTTCTTGACCAGGGATAAAATAAAGGGAAAGACCCCAGTCATAGGGAGCTAGAATATAGGGCATTATGGTCATATATTTTAATTAGAGGGATTTCTGAGTAATTTTTAAGTGTTTTATTTATTTAAATGTATTTCTCAAACTCTTTTTTAACATTCCACTTTGGGGGTACTTGGATTATTTTTATATATGACTTGAGGTACCTTCCATAGGATTTTTTTAAATTATTTATTTATTATATTTTCTTATTATTTATAGTTTCCTCTATTGATACTGATGGTATAGTCTCCCCAATGATGACATTCAGACCCTTACTGCTAGTCAGTAACCTCATGTGTATGGGGAGACATGCATGATCCCATGTAAAACTCTAGTTTGGGCTAAGTGATTTAAGTCAGGGCCTTACAATATGGTATCTAATAAGGTTTTACCTATTTATTTCTCATTTACTATGTTTTATGAAAGTTATAAAGTAGTTAGGATATTTGGGACTCAATAAGGGGAGTTACATGGGTTCCTCGCCAACTCATGTGTTATATACCTCTAAGTTACTATCATTGGGAAAACTATTATATTTGTGGTTTTATAATTTCATGATGATATTGAGTTTATTGTTTTGTTATATTTTTGTAGGATTATAGTGTGTTCATCCATAATTATTAGTCATGTAGGATTAAATGTCATTTATATATATATATTTTGTGTACTGTATAGTAGTTATTGAAATAACTGTCTTGATATTTTCTAGCTATTCAATATAGAACTATATTCTTTGTTTAGTAATATATATGTTTTCTCTACTATTGTGATATAGATATTTGGATTTTATTAGTTGAACTTAAGTAAGATTTTTTGTTTTTTATATATATGATTATGACCAATATGAAGTTACAAAGAACTATCTTCAGATTTCAATAGTACTTGTATTTCTATGTTTTTTAAAACTAATAGCCTCATATGACAGGTTTTCCTTAATCCATTGTGTGTTCCAAATAAATTCTTAGGTTTTTATCTAAGTAAGTTTCATATAGGTGTTCTGATCATATATTGGCATTTCATATAATACCACCTTGACTTCATCATATGACAACACCTAGAGAATCCATCAAGGATTCTCCCATAAGGGAGGACATCAAAATTATACCGCAATTTATGTCAAATAATTATCCCACAACCATTTTAGTAATTTAGGCTGAAGGGACACTTCATCAAGGATTCTTCTGTATTTTTTCTATTCAAGGAAGAGGAGTTTACAAGACTATAGTAAACTATAATTGAGATGTTAAGATCTGTCATCCTCCAACATTCTAGGGGACTGGAGGCCCTAATGATGCATAGGACTGAATTTGAATCATTTAGAGTATCATTTACCTAGTAAAGATTCTAGAGGTTCAAAAAGTAAATTTTGTAACCCTTATACTCTAGGGTGTTATTGTATGGTGTTTAGACATTATGCTTATGCTGGTAGTCATGAATGGATATAATGGATTAACTTTAAGGAATTTTTTGAGGAGTTTTTTTAGGTATGTATATGTTTTATTATGATCAAGAGTTTATAGAGATTCAGTAGGGCTAAATGATGGTGTCATCTTACTTATCATTTTTTATATATTTTCTTCACTTTTATCCTCTCTTGACTGTAAATAAATCACAAAATGGAATGATGTTAGAGATTGAAAGTTTTTCAGATCTGAGAAGCCACATAAAAAATTTACACATGATGATGTAAACATAAGTTATTAGAAATTCCTAGATGATGTATAAGGGTCTAGAGGATGATAAAGACATAGATTTGTCTTTGGCCTTTGGTGGGCTTCATAGTGAATTTTTTTATAGTAGGAAGAAAAAAGAAAAGGAATAATGAAAAAGAAGTGGAAGAGATCCAAAGTCGAGTAGATGTTTTTTAACATCGTATATGGGAGAAGGATATCCTTAGTGTTTCAACTATGGAAAGAGTGGACATCATCACATATTCCTCCAAAGACATAGTTTAAGTGTCACAAGTGTGGAAAGACAAGGAATCAATAGTGTTTCTTCTTAATGTTTTCATGGATGTGATCTCACAGGGATTTGATGTAAATCTATAAATTGATCCATGGGATTTTTAAAGGTCATTAGTAGTAGGTTTATAACCCTTAAATGTTGATGAATCATGTGATTCATTCATAATAGGAATATGTAAATAGAGATGAGTATGGTCGAGTGCATATAGTTTACCAGGTTTTTTACTGACCATGGAGAGGCACCATCGACCATTTTAAGTACAATATTGATCACCTATACTCTTTCTACTAATTTTTTTGATACTAATTATTTATATTCATTTGTATCCAGTCAAACTATTATTGGGATTGAATTAATAGTCAATTTCTATTCTAAGTTATAGTCCCTTGATAGACCATTTGGGAACAAACTGGATCATATTCATATATTTATAGAGTATCCATTATTTGATACCATCTATAGACATCTATGAGACTTGATGATCTTGAAGATGACTACATTCAATGTAATATTAAACAAGGAATGGATGAATAATTATTTAGATAACATAGACTACTATAGGAGAAGTTTAATATATATTATTCCCATGGGAGAGAAAGTTTTTTTAATTGGTGAATGTGATGTTGGATCATGTAGAGTGGGACTATACTTGACCCATATTGGAGCTATTATAATGTAGGCGGCTGACAAGGTTCTTGTGGTAGAGCCATCAATATCATCTTCCTTTCCTCCAATGGTGGACATGTATCAGTATGTCTTCCTGAATAAATTTTTGAGCCTCCCCCATGAGAGGGTAATTGACTTGGTGATCAAAATCACGTTGGGAGAAAACCTATATTAAAGCCACCATATTTTATGGAATCTTTAGAGTTGATGTAACTCAAAGTATAACTCAAGGATTTTGAGGTAAAGGGTTTTATGAGACCAATAGAATATCCTAGGGTGATTAGGTGTTATTTACAATAAAGGAATATGTCATTATTTATTAGTTTGTAGAATATAGGAATCTTAACCAACTGACCATAATGAATTAATACCCATTACCAAGGGTCAATGAATTATTTGAATTTTTGCAGGTTGTTTGGTAGTTCTCCAAAATTGACTTATGGTGGGGCTAACACAATCTTTATTTTAGAGGAGGGTATTCCTAATAAAATGTTCATGAGTATAAATGATCTATATTAATATCTTATCATTCATTTTGGAATGAAAAATGCGCTAGTGGTTTCATAGTCTTATGGAATATAATATTCCATTTTCATATCGACTCCTTCATTGTGTTTTTTATGATATCCTTATATACTTTGAAGCTTTAGAAATGAATGCAAGGAACCTTAATATTTCATTGAGTACACTTCAACCACATTAGAATTATTACAAGCTCCAAAAGGGTCATTTTTGGATCCAAGAGGTGCAGTTCCTTGTGTATGTTATATTTGAGGTGGGAATTTCTATAGACCCAGAGAAAGTTGAGGCAACGATGTATTGGGTTAATCCATGTAATTTGATTAAGATAAAGAGATTCCATGGTTTATATACATACTAAAGATAGTTCATAAAGGACTTCTTCTAGTTGGAAGTGCCTATGAAGGGGATTAAAAATATGGTATAAAGATTTAGTCGATAGATCCTTGCGAAAAGGACTTCCGAGAGCTAAAGATAAGATTTATGGAAACACTAACCCCAACATTTTTATAGCTTGGGATCAGATTTATAGTTTAGTATGATGCCTCAGGTGTTAGTTTAGGTTATGTGATAATGCATAGGGACCAGGTAGTTTCTTATAGTTCATATCAGTTATGAACCCATGAGAAGAATTAACCAATGATTGACTTGGATTTGGTACCTATGGTTAACACACTAAAGTTATAGAAACATTATCTCTTCAGTGAGAGGTTTATTAATTTCATGGACCATAATAGACTATTATATATATTATCTTATTGAGATATCAACTTGAGTAAGAGGTGTTGGGTGGAGTATATTTATACATTTAACTTTGTTATAGCCTATTCTCTATGGAATGTTAATGTCATTTTAGATTATCATTGAATGAAAATGAAAGGGATGAAAGAGATTAGTTAGTGGAATTTTAAGGAAGAATGATTTTTGATGATATTAATGGATGAGTGGCTAGTATATGAATCATAAAACCATGGTTTTTTAACTTGTGTGTATTTGGTTATCACATCATCATTAGTGGACTTTGTAAAAGTAATACATGAGTTTGAACTTGAGTTCATAGTGATGTGAGAATTCTTGGGGGGATAAATATATTCCTAGGTGGTCCTTAGATGAATAAGATGTGATCATTGTCTATAAAAGATTAGTTGTGATAGATTATTTAAGGGAGGATTTGATATGTGAATCCCATAACTCTAAATGGATAGTTATTCCAGGGTTGATGAAGATGTACCATGAAATCCAATATTAGTTTTGGTGGCCATGTATGAAGAGTGATGTCTTTATTTTTGTTCCATGATTCCTTGAATACCAAAGGGTGAAAGATAAGAATTTGAATCTTGGTGGTTTTCTTCAGCCACCTATGGTGCTTATTTGGAAGTGGAAGGAAATGTTGATGTACAACATGGTAGGGTTTCCCCAAACCTTTACGAATCATGATTTTATTTTGGTGATAGTTTATCATTTTATGAAAGTTTCCCATTTCTTGATGATACAAGAGACTTACTCTATTGATGAGTTGGTAAATATATATATCCAATATATTTTATGATTGTATGGATTGAATTATAGTATCATATAATAAATGGATACACATTTCATGTCATAGTTTTGGAAATACTTTTTGAAGGATTTGTGAACTCAATTGATGCTGAGTACGACATATCATCTATAGACCATTGGAAAGTAAGATAGGATGACTAAAATTCTTGATGATATAATTTCTACATGCATACTGTAATTTAGTAGAGAATGTGATGACCACTTAAACATGTTATATTTCTCTTAAAATAACCTTTTCAAAATTTTGAATCAGATGGAATATTTTGAGGTGCTCTATAGATGACCATGGCACTCATTATTGTGTTGAAATGAGGTGTGTGAAGTAGTAGTTGTTGGTTCGAGTATGGTGTATGGGACCTAAGAGAGGGGTAATTTGATCAGGAAGTGGTTGGTTATAGATTAGAGGTATCAAATATAATATGTTGACCAAAGGATATGACCTTTGTAGTTCACTATGGGTGGCTAAGTTTTCTTACATGATTCACCTCAGTTGGGAAATCATCATCTATGGATATTGGGGAAATTGGAACCATGGTTTGTGGGACCACTATATATCCTCAAAAATATATAAGCACTAGATTACCAAGTATAACATCCTCTATTTTATCGAAGTATTCATGATATGTTCTACATTTCTCAGCTTTAGAGGTACATTCTTGATCCTATAAATGTGGTCAGCTATGAGGAAATTGAGTTTTAACAAGACATATCTTTTGTGGAGTTCCTAGTTAGGATCATAGATTAGGGTAATAATTTGTTGTGTGGGAAGATGATGCCAATTTTTATTATCTTATGGTATCATGGGATGATCAAAGAAGAAATATGAGAGTAGGAGTCTGACATTTCGGCTTAGTGGTTGGAGTTTTTTTAGCGATACCGCTAGATATGATTCTCAAGGATGAAAAGTACTTAGAGGGGGATATTATTAGGCCTAAATTTTGGTTTTTTATAAAAACCTTTTCTTTATCCTTTTCTTATGAGTATCCAAGTTTATCCATTATTTAAGTTATCTTAGTGGGACTTGAGTAGATTTTGTAAGCATAAGAGTGGGTTTTGTTGTAATACTATTCAATATGGGAAACACCATGACAATTGTAGTCCCAATGTGATTCAGTGTAAAACAGGAAAGGGAGACCAGGGCATGGCTATGGAATGGTGATCGAGGAGGGATCCAGTGGGCTATGGCTTGGGAAACCTTACAACACTCATAGTGGATGGAGAGGTGAGGGAAAATAGGAAGGATTGAAAAAACACACTGAAAGAACTATCTATGTCAGTCTAGTGTAGTTGAGGCTATAATGGAATTGTGTAGGCCATGGTGGATGGTGTGGTGATGTAAAGATATTTTTTTAAATGGCCAAAACCATCAACCTTATTCTTGGGTCTCAATTATTTCAAAGGGGAAACACATAAATCATGAATAGGGGTATCTTTAATATGGTTTGAAGTCAATTAGTACATCTATTAATCAATTGAAACTCCTCCCCTTGGTAGTTCCTACACTCTAGATAAATTTACAAAACAACTTTTGGGAATTTTTGGGAAATTATTTGGTTGAAATCCCTTTATAAAGCTACCAAATCAAATGATTATTTCTCATTGATTTTCATTTCTTGATCTTTATAGATAATCAATCCCATGACGATAGAGTTTATTCATGTTTATTTAGAATCAAAAGTTCTTCGACTCTCTTCTATTATCACTATCCAATATTAGTAGAAAATTCTATTTCCTCAAAATATATTTGAAGATTCTTGTTGTTATTAATTATCATTGGGTGAGTTTTCATTTTAACCCATGGATTTATTCTTTCCGAAGTCTTATTCTATAACCTTTTTGATGATGTTTTTGAATTAGTTCTATAAGTTCTTAGGATAAAGCCTGTTCTAAGTGGTGTGAGAACACTATTGAGGTGATGAATACTTTGAAAAACCTTGATGTTGGTGATAACACACTTGATTATGAAATCTTCTTAACATGTTTAGGTAGTTTATATGATTTTTAGAATGGTATGATGTTGTGTTCTGAAATGCTTAGACTATTCGTGAGTTTGATTGAATGCATGTGCATGAATATCCTATGGGAACATGTGTGAGGTTTTATCACATGTGTGTGTGTGTGTGGATAGCTTGTGAGACCAATTTTTGAGTACGATCACATATGTGTGTGTTAGATACTTTTCCTTAGGAAAACTATTTTCTTTAATACACTTTATTTCATGATTTATTACATAAAATCACACTTAGTACAACCCATAAGATCAAGAAGCCTAGTGTATTTTGGTGATTATGTAAATTGAACATCAACATGATACATGGAAACAATAACATTACTGAAAAATTCCTAAACATGCTTCTAATATTCCATTGGTCATTTAAAACTACATGGGATAACCTAGGGAAATACATAAGAAAGGGGTGAGAAATAAAGCCCATTAAGGGAATAAAAAACAATAATATGATGAAATTATTACATTTTAGTCAATAATAATTTCAATATAACATAAAAGGGTTGGGAATCATAATCTTGAATAATGAGTCATGATATAACATGATAGGATAAAGCAAACATTGTAATGTTGAAACAATATTAAACATGACATTACAAACATAGGCCAAGGCTAACTTCCAAGACATCAGAACATTGTGGAAAAAGTCCCACAATGGATTAGGTTTCTCACTAATACCATATATAATATATCATCAGACTACAATATTACCTAATTTATTAGAGTGATATATAATTATTGGCACACCCATTGCTTTCATATAATGCACATGCATAATTGTTTCACATAGACCATTCAACATAGAGTCATATTTAATAAAATTTAATACAAAGATTAAAGAGTGTTGAATATATACATGTAAGTAAAAAATAAAATAAGGATAGTTATATCTAGGTGAAAACCCTTGAGATAAAATGGTGATGGTATTCACAATAAAATGGTTTGTCATGAAAAAATAACATGATAATTTTAGAAACATAACGGTGGTACATAATGAATATTGGGAGGGATTAATGAGAGTGAAATGGGTCTATCATCAATTTTAAATCACAAATTTAGTAATTATTATATGAAATAACACAATAAAACATGAATAATTGGGAATTAAAATGGATAAGACAAATGGGTGCTTGAATAAAAGTTTGGAATGGAAACATCACAAGATAATTTCTACAACATAACGAGGGTACATAATGAATCATGGAAGGGATTAATGACAGTGAAAGGGGTATATCACCACTTTTAAATCATAAGGATAATAAGAGGGACATTTTAGAAAATACCCTAACATGAAACAATTGAAAGAAAATTCATAACACAAATGTGGTGCTCGAATAAAGAGGAGAAGGAGAGGGTCACTTACTTTTAGCACAGTAACAACTTAGATAAACATCATAATGAAAGGGTAAAAATTATTTTTCTTACTTATAACATCAATTGTAAAATAAAAATATTTTTGTAAAGGAATTAATATATAACCAATTATGATCTAAAGGATATTTAAAAAAAATGTTCTTGAATGGAAAGTATGAGAGGGAGATCCCTTACATTGAGAGAGTGTTTCCAAAATATTTGGAGGAGATTGTTGAGAGATTGGGAGCACCATGGGAGGGATAAAAAGAGGAAATTTCATAGTATAGTTATAATAAAATGGTTTTTATTGAATATAAATGTTAGATTCGGTGGGATTATATAGGAAAATAGAGGGGAGTTATTTATTATTTTGTAAACTTAGGTTTTGGACTCTATACAATAATGTAATGAAAACATCAAACATTAACAAAATTTTCCACATGGGTTCTACTAAGTAGGATTTTTTAATTATTTTATATATAAATGAACCAATAATATTTAAAATAATACACTTGGTATTGTGAATTTGATTCATATTGATAAATAAGTGATTTTAAAACCTTAAAATATAATATTGGGTTTTTGAGGATTCATAAAAGATTTATAAAATTAACCAAATAACATATAAAAACATTATTTTAAAGGTTAAATAAATATTTTTCCATGGATTATTTTAATGGAACATATTATTTAACTTTTATGTCATTATGATTCCACAATAAACACTATATATTTATACTGTATTTAATTTTTACTCAAAAATTCGTCTGTATTAGAAAATTATGAAGAAAATAAATGTTAGATTATTTAGATGTTTTGATTCTAAAAATAAAAATTATTTTTTAAATTTTTTTTATAAATATATGAAATTAATATTTTAAATTAATATCCCCATTTATCGAAAAATAATAGTTTTTTTACAATAAGAATTTTCCGACCCTTATAAAAATTACATTCTCACATAATAAAGTTATATTTTAATTTTTACTTAACAGATGATAATAAATAATAATATTTTATTAAAATATAATTTAATTAATGGATTCATCAAAATAAATATCTTAATTTAAAATTGATATTTCCCAAAAATACAAATCAAGTTTTGTTTTATTAAAATCCAATTCTTACAAAACTCACTACTAAATCATTTATAAAGTAAACAAACATGGAATGAATATAATAACTACGATATTGAAAATAAATCACATATAATTATACTTTTAGCGTTAATATAGATAGAATTTTATTAAACCAATGAACTCTCTAAGGGTAAGGTGTGCGATGATGATATTTTCTTGGGGTGGTTCAACAAATATGGGTTGGGTTGTGATCTCAATGAGATTGAAATTATCCTATAAAATTTTTCTCTAATTATTTAGTTATTTAATATCATATTTTGTTTTTTCAAGGGAAAATTCCATAGACTCAATTTCCCTCAGACACTCTGATAAATGGGTTTTGTAGGGTATTCTCATACTGGTCGAGGCCATTACTTCTTTTATCTATGTCAATAATATTTTATCATAACCCTTAATATATATTATTCATATGATCAATTTTAAATGGTAATATTATCAATAATCATGATTATTAATTATACATTAAATCTGATAGGATATAACTAGAGAAGTGCATGTGTTTTCTATAATTACATTATATAATATGGAATTTAATTCATTAAAAAAGGGAATTTAATCTATAAAATTCTGGCCTATTACATTATTCCCCCTTCACAAAGTTCACCCTCAAAATTTTCATTTCATACAATAATATAGATGAGTTTACTTCTATTTCATCGCCTCTTCTTATTTCCATGTCACTTCATGAAACTGATGATTCCACCACAACACTTTGACCAAGTGAGTTGTCTTTTTTTATAGAACTTTCTCTCTATTATATAATATCTTCACTAGATACTACTAGTATTAAATATCATTATCTAGTGGAACCACCTATGTAATCAATACATGTGATGGGTTTTCTATGTACTTTCTCAATAGGGATAAATGGAATATATTATTTACATGAGATATGATTGGTGGGAGTGCCAGTTGATATGTCAAAGCTCTAATGAAATCAATTATCTCAAAGGGGCTAATGCGATTTGGACTAAGATTTCACTTATCACCAAACCTCATGTCTTTCTTCTATATAAATATAATAAGGAACACTTTTTCCCCATCCTTAAACTCTAGATCATTTCAATGATTTTCTGTAATAATTTTTTAATAACTTTGAGTATATTTCATATGATGTTGAATGGTTTAAACCTTTTTCATCATCTCTTGGATAAGATCTAGTCCCATAAGCTTCCTCTCTCCAAATTTAACCTAGCATGTCATATTCTAACACCTCATCCCATACAGAGCCTCATAAAGAGATATTTTAATGCTATAATGGAAACTATTATTATATAGGGATCCACTAAGGTAATATGTTGATCCAAAAATACTTGTAATTATATTTAACGTGATCCCATAATATTATCTAGAGTTTTAATTGACCATTTAGACTGACCATCCCTATTTGGGTGATAAGTAGTGATGGATCTAAATTCTATATTCATTAATTACTAAAGGATTCTATAAACCCTTTATGTCATCCATAGATCTTGATCAAACACACTGGAGAGTATAACTACATTTAGTCTTACCACTTCCTTTATGTATATTCTAGTGGGTTAGATAAGGGAGAAATATTTTTTGATAGCAATTAATTGCACTTACTTGGAAAGGTGATCAACTACCACCCGATGGAATTGTTTCCTTTAGGTTTTATAGGGAGTGCAGTGATAATTTCCATGTTTATATTTTCCCATTTTGATATTGGTATGAGAAATGGTTGTATCAAACCCTTATAATTTTGTCATTAATATTTGACTTCCTGGCATACCAAGCATTGGGATACAAACTCTATAATTTATCTTTACATGTTATCCCTCTAGAAAATTTTCTTCAAATCACTAAACATCATAGTGATCTCTAGATGAATAAAGAATTATGAAATATGAAAATCATATAGGAGTTACCTCTTTAGTTATGGTCTTGATGGGATTCATATTTAGGTTCCAAATATTATAACTCTATCTTCAGTAAAGTTAAACTCCAGAATATTTTCAACCTTCTTCTATAGAAACTCATAATCTTTCTGAGCCTCATTAATACTTTCAAGAATCTACGGTTTAGAATTTATTTGAATAAGGAAAGATTAATTTCCTTTTATTATTCCCATATCCATAATTTTTATGTCCAGGAAGATTATATCCCTTTAAATTATCATAATGGATAGAGTTGAGGGGTCTTTTCTACTCAGAGTATCTTTTAATTTGTTTGCCTTACCAGGATTGTAATGGATTGGACAATCATAATCCTTGATCATATCTAACGATGTCTATTGGAACATATTAATATCATTTTATGTGAATATATATTTGAGTATTTTATTATCCATATATATATATTTCACTTATCCCCATACAGATAATGTCACCAAATATATAATATGAAGATCTTTATAGAAAATTATTGATCATGAGTTGGGATGTTCTTGCACATGAGCCTCATCCAAGTTGGTGAGGACTTTCTAGGTGCATCCAAGAGACCCGAGATCAAATCTGGGTGGAGGAATATTTCTAGGTTACTATAGCAGTACTGTAGAAGGCACTGTATTAGTACTGTAGCAGGCACTGTTCGGTACTGTAGCAGGAAGAACTATTCATCCATCTGGGCCTTCGGGTCACCAGTTTGGTCCTTGGGTCCTGCAAGGCTTTTGGGCCACCCAAGGTCTTCAGGACAGTTAATTATCAAGTCCTTAGGGACACCTTAAGGCCTTAGGGCCACCCCAAGGCCTTCGGGCCACATGAATGTAGGCCCCAGACACACTACAAAAAAGGAACAGCCCTAGAAGAGGATTCAGAGCAGGTGCACTCACCAGAGCAGAGCCAAATGGATTATCATAATGAGAGGGTATGATTATGCCATCGGTACCAGCCTGTGATTACATAGGAAGCCTAGCTGGACGGTCATGAAAATGTGGAGAGCTACTATCAGGATGCAGATGGTGGGGAGGGGCAGTTCCTTGTAGATAGTCTGATTGAATTTCCTAAGACCTTCGGGTCATATAATCTCCTAAGCCTACGAGCCATGTAATATCTGAGCCTACGGGCCTTGTAAGGGTTCCCCCTCATCCCTTGAAAGGGGGGTTATAAAAAATCAATAAAAATGAAGGCCTTCGGGCCATTCATGCCAGTTGGGATGTTCTTCTCATGTATCTTTAGTTAGAGGGAGGCATAGGCTATCACTTTTTAATTTTTCATGAATACCCTACCAAAGATATTTTTGGATGCATCGGTGTATATAAAAAATCCATCACCACTAGTGGTTAATGTCATAACAATTTTAGTTATTAGCATTATTTTCAGCTCTTTAGAACTTTCTTCACATTCATCATTATAAATAAAACTGTCTCCCTTTTGAGTTAGCTTGGTTAGTGGGAATGAAAATCCAAATAAGTTACTCACAATTAAACAATAGTACCTAGATAATCTAAGGAAACTAAAGATATATTCCATATGTATTGGCCTGGTCCATCCTTTAATTGCATCTATCTTTGAAAAGTCCATATATATCCATTTTTTGGTGATGACATTCCATATGAATGTCACATTCTCCAACCAAAACCCCAGTTTACATTACTTTTCATAATTTTTTTATTTATATTAGGTCCTCAATACAATATTTATATACTCCTCTTGTTACACCTTTATTTTGGATTATATAAGAATATACTCAATAAAGACTATGAATTGTTTTCAAGTTAATCCCTAAAGACTATATTAATACATCCATAATTTTTTTTGGAGCATTAGTGAGTCAAAATGGAATCACAATGAACTCGTAGTTCCTATACCCTACACAAAAAATAGACTTGGGGATATACTCTTTCCTCACCTTTAAATGATAATATGCCATCCAAAGATAAATTATAGAGAAAAAATGACAAACAAGTCACAAATCTGGTGAAGAGGATACTTGTTCATTATCGTGATCTTTTTGAGATCACGATAGTCAATAAAAAGGTAAATTGACCCATAATTTTTCTTGAAGAAGAGGACTGATGCACCCCATGGAGAAGCACTTGGGTGCATTAAAACTTTATCTAGATTCATATGTAACTTCCTTTCCAGTTCCTTATGCTCAACAACAGATTTTATAAATGGTTTCTTGGATATTGGAAAATCCACAAGTATATGCTTGATTAAAAATTCAACCTATTAGTTAGGAGGAAGACCATCCAATTATTCAGAAAACACATCAGTGTATTCTCTGACAATGGAAATTTAATCAAGGATGATATTTTCTGTATTCTAAATCATTTGGACTAGATAAACTTTCTTCTAAGGAAATAATATCCATACATGAGATGATGATACCAAATAAGATTCATCCTCCCCATTAAACTTGAATAGAATCATAGGGTGATCCATAATATGAAGGGTAATTTCCTTCTCTCAACAATTTATGTTGGATATATATAAGTAAATACAATTTGTACCCATAATTGCATCAAATTATTCTAAAGGGAGTATCACAAGGCTCACTGGGATGTTTAACCCAAAAATTTTGATAGGGGAGGAGTTATATAATTGGGATGCAATAATTTTCCCATTTTATATTTTCACCGATAACTATAATTCTGTGAATTATAGTGGTGTTTGAGTAGTTATACTAAACTTTCCATATAAGAAAGAATTTATAGGACTAGAATCAAAAAGTAAATTCACAATTTTTGAATGAATAACTAGTGTACCTATCACCACTTCTTTATCGAGATCCACCTATGAGGTTTTGATGGAATAATATATCTTTTAATACCTAGCTGTAGGGGTCACTATCATTGGTTTTAATCAATAAATATTGGATTAGTGCATTTAATTTTCTAGTGTTAATGTTCCTTACAGTTGAAACATTGGACAATAGGAGGAGGGTTGAATAGAGTATTCTTTTATTCCATCACATTGGTGGGTTTATACCATCATAAATTTCTAGAATAGTTCCCTTACTTCCTTCACCTAATGAATTTTATCATCCCCTTCAAAAAACTGTTAGGGTTCCTCTTCCCACACCATATAAAATTATGATATTGAAAATTCATTTTTCCATTATATTTATCCATAACCCCTCCATAATTAAACACTATTTTCTACTTCTTATCCTTATGAGACCCTTAAGATTAGATGATATTCATTTCAACATTTAGGGCACATAAAATATTTCCTTATAACTATAAAAGTTTTGAATGGAAAAGGATCTTCATAGACTTAGCTTCATTGCACAAAAAATGTTTCCAAATTTACATTCGGGGGTAATGAAAATGACATAGGTGAACCATAAAAGACTTTTGATCCTTTACTCAGACACACCGATAGATCCATCTTTATTTTTCTTGTGGGAATGAAAGTCCCTCACCCTTTCTAGTCAGAGTGTGTGAGGAAAATATTTATTGAATTATGTTTTTGGAATTCCTTCTACACCATGTCTTTGATCTCATCCTTGGTCTTTGTGTACTTGAAAAATGTCCAACATTGATCATTATATCCTTCTATATGATAAATATCCATAACAACCATCTCTTTCTTATACTATTAAAGGATGAAGAAGATATTTTAAATGGATTTGATCAATTGTTCCATAATTAAGGGATCATAAAACCCATTGACTTTCATAGTAATTTTTCATATAAATGGATTAATTGAAACATTATATTTATTAGGGGGAGTTGGGTGTTCCTCATGATTTATATTTTGGTTTAAAACTTGAGTCAATTAAGAGGTAATATTCAAAAAGTTCACAATTCTTGATACCATCAGGTTGGGAATCTCATTTGGGCAGTCATTAAATTTCCCCTCACTTTGATTTTTGGCTTGGTTTCTCCTATTATTAGTAATTGAATAGAATAAATTAAAATTTAGTGATGATAATATTTAAATTACTAAACACATAATAGGTAGACTATGAATATTATAGGGATAACTCATAAATAACATATATTCCTTAACCTATAAATTTATAGTCTTCAATCTAAATCTATGATCAATTTCATAATATAAAATCTTATGTGAATTTTTACCATTAATAATGGTTTTTTAGGAGATTATGTTTTTACAAAACTATATCCCTTGGGAGTGTAAAAATAGGTGTGAAGTAATTACCATTATCATGAACTAGTTCCCTATTGAGTCTAGATAAATGTGGCGTTTTTAGGGGTTTTACCCTTATGCATATCTATGCCGAGTCACATAAACTTGTAGTATATAGATATGGTGCATTTTATTAGAAACAACTTACTATATACTTTACTAAAACTTAGGTATTTTTTCCTATGTTTAGTATTATCCTTGAGTATTTTTTCCCATATTTTTCTAATCCTAATCCCAAAAATAAAAGGCCTTTCATTTGATACCAATTATGACAACCCTTGTATTTAATACACTTTTATTATTATTTTATTACATAATAGCATTGATAATATAGAGCAAAAGATAGAGAATCCTAGTTTTTTGATATATTATGTACATATGAAATTAAATTGATACATGGATACAAAAAATGTTAAAAACTTCCTTAACATGCTTCTAACATTCAATTTCTCATTTAAAACTGCATGAGATAACATGTGGAAATACATTAGAAATAGCTGAGCTATAAAGCCCCATAAGAGAATAAAAAAATCAAAAAATTATAAAATCAATACATCTTAGTAAATATAAATTTCAGTGGAACATAAAACTGGTGATACTCATAATATTGGACAATAATTCATGATACCACATGATAACTTAAATGCAACATGGGAATGTGGAAATAACATTAAACATTAAATCATAAACATAGATCAAGGATAACTGAAAAGACATAATAAAATGATGGAAAAAAGTACCATAATGTATTAGGTTTTACTTTATAATCTTATACATGACATATCATGAGACTAAAACATTACCCAATGCATTGGAGTATTATATAATTCCAAGAGTACCCATTTATTTCATATCATGTAAATGGATAAATTTTCTAAATAGATCATTCATCATAGAAATATATTTACTCATATTTAATCCCATGATTTAGGATTTTGGAAAAAATACATGTAATTCCAAAATAAAACAAGTATATATATGTCTTTTTTAATACCCTTGAGTGGAAATTGTAATGGTATTCATGATACAATGGTTTTCCATGGAAAAATTACAAGATAATTTTAACTGCATAACGGGGAAACATAATGAATCTTGGGATGGATTAATGAGAGTGAAAGGGGTATATAATAACTTTTAAATAATATGGTAAGTAATAGGGATATGTAAAACATAATCCAACATGAAAAATTTATAATTAAAAAGTCATAATACAAAAAGGGTGTTTAAATAAATGTTTATCATGGAGAAATCATAGTATAATTTTAGCAGCATAAAGGTGGTACATAATGAATCATATAAAGAATTAATGAGAGTGAAATGGGTATATAATAATTTTCAACTCAAACTGGAAGTAAGAGGGATGTATTATAACATATAACAACATGAAAAAATGGAAGAAAAAAGGCATAACATAATGGGGGAGCTTGAATAAAGAGGAGAAGGAGAGGATCCTTTAATTTTGGCATGGTAATGGCTTATGTAAAGGTTATAATGAGATAATATAAATGATCTATAATTATTATAACATAAATTTTAAAGTGAAGGTATGTTTATAAAGTAATTATAGAATATTTAATTGAGAATAAAAAAGGATAATTACCCAGATGGAGCTTGAATGGAAAATAAGAGAGAAAGATCCCTTACCTTGAGAGGGTGTTTCCAAAATCTTGGGAGCATCTTATTATGAGATTTTGGGAACCATGGGAGGGATATATAGAGGAAATAGAAGATTATAGTCATGATAAATTTTTTTAGTGAATATAAATTTTATCTAGGGTAGTTTTATATAGGAAAATATAAGGTATTTCTTTATTATTTCCCAAACTTTGGTTTTGAAGTCTATATAATAAAGTTATAAAAACAAACTATCCCATGATTTGTGTCCACGGTTTCTTCAAAATATAAGTTTATTTAATTATTTTATGATCCATGAATTGGGAATATTAAAATAATACCCCTGGTGATGTATAAGTGATTCATTTTTACAAAGAATTGATTTTAAAACCATAAAATATAATATAGGTTTTAGAGGATTCACAATGAGTTTATAAAATTAATAAAATAACCTAAAAAAATTATTTTAAATCAAAAACTTATATTTGATCTTTAATACCTTTTATGGAACATATGAAATCACTTTTGGGTCATTATGATGTCTTAATGCACACTATATATTTATACCATATTTAATATTTACCCTAAAACTCAATTACCTTGGAAAATTATGAAAAATTAACTATTTTATAATTTCAACATGCTGATTCTAAATAAAATATTTATTTTAACAAAATATTTTTCTATATATAGTAATTTTTACTTTTCAATTAAAATCTCTATTTGTTGAAAAATATTAGTTTTTGACAATAACAATTTTATGACCCTTATAGAAATTATATTTTCACTTCATACAATTATATTAACAATTATATTTAATATATAATATTTAATAATAATATTTTATTAAAATATAATTTAATTTATGAAGTAATCAAATGGAATATATTAATTTAAATTTCATATATTCCAAAAATTCAATTTGAGTTTTGTCCTATTAAAATCTAATTTTTATCAAACTATGTACTTAATAATTTATAAAGTAAAAACAATAAGAAATAAATATAAATGTTTTTTTATTGAAAATAAAATTTTTATATTCATACTGTTATGTTTGTGACACATATCCCTTTATTACAGTAGAAAATTCTCTATGGTTAAGGTGTGCGATGATAAGATTTTCTTAGGGTGGTTTGGTGAACATGGTTTGGGTCATGATCTTGATGAGCTTGAAATTATCCCATAAATGGTTTCTACCATGATTTAGTTGTTGAATAATGTCTTGTTCTAGTTCAAGGGAAAATTCTAGAGATTCTATCTCCCTCATAAGCTCTTATAAACAGGATTTATAGGGTATGATCCTACAAGTTGAATTCATTAATTCTTTTGTTCGTGTTAATAGGACTTCATCATAACCCTTAATATATACTAGTGATATTATAAATGTTCAAAATAAATATTATCAAGGTTTATGATGCTTAATGGAATTTTAAATATTAATGGATGTAACCAAATAATTGCATGCATTTTCAATAACCTCATTACATAAAAGTGAATTTAATTTAATCACAAATGTAATTTCATTTATAAAAGTTTGGGCAGTTACATTCTAACTCTTGATATGATTTTTTGTTACTTTTTTATGTGTTTACACTATTTCCTTGAGATGTGTTTTGTATATTCTATTTTGTTGTTCTATGCATGGTACCAAAGTAATTGGTGGAACCATCATGGATTGGTGGACCTAAATGGGGATCATGTTGAGACGATGCATGGGACATGATGACATGACCATGTTGGACAATGGGTAATGATGTCCTTGTGTATCCTGACCTGGGGGTATAACATTTTTGTGTAATCTAAACTAGAATTTGACATTAGGTAATGATGGTCTTCAAGGACCTGACTGAATATATTTTGGTAGGATATGATGGACTTATGGATTAGATCGAGGAAGGGTTAGAATGTGATGACCTTGTGGCTTGAACCATGAAAGTGATATGAGATATATGTAGTAACCTTATGGTAGACTCCAGTTCATGACTTAGTTATGAACACATTTCTAGCATGGAAATAAACTTTGTATGAACATGAGTTTGTGTCACCTTGGAAGACACATGATCACTCAGTACATGATTATATGTTGTTTTATTGTAAATCATTATATATTATGACATACACTCTTATGAATGCACACTCGTGTTAAAGAAACATTGGTGGTGTCCTACTGGGTTTATAATAACACCCTATATGAGTATCATGATGAACATAAAGACTTCATGATTAGGGATACTGGAGGGATGGACCCAGTGACATGGATATAAGAGATTCAACAAGGTGTTTGGAGGGAGTATCGATATAGACTATAGAGTGATAAAATAGTGTTGTATTTATTTTATTGTCTTACTAACACTCTTGTTCGACCCCCCACTTTGGGCGCCCTTGTTTTTTTCTATATGCTTTGAGGTAATTTCCATTCGATTTTAATAATATTATTTGTTTATTCTTCCATGCTATTATTTATACTTTTATCTATTGATATTGACAGTATAGTCTCCCTACTGATAGTATTTGAACCATTGTTGCTAGTCAACAACTTCTTGTATACGGGGAGACACACATGAGGCTATGTGAAACTCTCACTCAGAATTGGTGATTCAGGCCAAGTTGTTACACTTAAAATATTTTGAAATAACCTTCAGATATCAACATAAACCTTATGATGATCTATAAAAAATATTATGATTTCATAGCTAAACTTTATAAAGGTTCAAAAATGACCCTTATGATGATTTCATTGGCTATTTTCCACTTTAGATCAAACCTTACAAAGTCTTCATGAACTTTACGATTTCTATGACTTTGAATGTTATTTAGAATATTCATCAAAAGCCTAAAAAAAAACTTATGGACATCATAAATAATTCCTATAGATTTATGACTATATAAATTTTATAAAAAATTGCACATTCCAAAATTGATCTTCTACAACTAAAATTATCTAAAGGAATACTCTATATATTTAAACATCATGAAAATGTTCTTTTTGAAATTTTAAAATAATCTTTTCTCTTTAAATTATTTAGATGTCTTCTTAATAATTAAATATATCATTTTATTCTTTTAAAATTTAGGTCTTTAATTTAACCTCTATCCATATATACAAAAATTGACTTAGAAATAGTTATAGTCAGTGCATTCACCTTTCATAAGCTCTTGAAGTTAAATAATTCCAAACTATCTTCTCATTCATCACATATAAAGGAAACTATTTCATAACCTGTCCAGTTGGATATTACAAGTGGTAACATCATCTTCCTTTTCTTATGTTTTCTCAAGTAGAAAGTCATAATAATATAATAATTTATTGGGCTCTTTCCATATCAAAAAATTCATCATATATTGAATTCATTTCCATGGATACATTGATAAAAAATACAAAATTCATCTTAAAAATTCACTTGGGATCTTTAATCTCCCCTTAATTTATTGTAAATTCCAAATCACTTTATAAAGTCAATGTTATTCTCTACCATGTTGAAAATAAATACAAATATGAAAATAAGGTAATGTATTAGTCATATTTAATCAACTTATATTGTTTTCAACAAAACTTATTCTCTATATTTTATTCATAGTTATATAAATTTCAAATTATTGATAGAATGATGGAATCACATTTCTTCCTTATAAATCTTCCAATAGTTAAATAACTCTAGGTTTACATGGAAACACCAGATATGGAAAACAAGAGTGATTTAACAAGAGAACAAATTTTTCTATAAACTATCCCGTCTATGGTAGCAAATTATATTCCCATTATAGGGGTTATATAAATATAATCATCAATAAATTTATAGTATATGATCATATTTATCTAAAAAATAAAAAATTTCATGTGAAAAATAGATAAATCCCCCTTTAACTAATTTTTCCCATAAACCAAAAATCCTCCTTTAAAATGGCCTGATATAATCAGTGATAAGGATGAGAGAGTGGTTGTTTTACCTCATCCTTTAGCTTTCTCAAAAACTATCTAGATTTTTAAATCCTTCAGAAGTTGATTTATTCCATATAGTTTCTCTTATAGGATCCCCCTCAGTGGGTTCACTATATAATCTCCACATCTTGGTATCTATTCAAGATGATATATAAGTGTCATTTTTCACCTCTTAAATACAAAGGATTATATAATTGATAAAATATATTATCTATATAGTAATTAAAACCTTTATCCAATTCTTTGTTTCAAGTATCACCTTAAATTCCTTACATTAAAACACATAAAAATAAATACAAGGTGAAAAGGTACATTTTTAGTCAGATTCTTAGTAAGAGAAACAAGGATAAACTTCGATCTCAATAAAGAAACAACTTTCTATATATATATATAAAGTTTTGAAAAATCTTCATGATATCATTCTTGATGAATCTCAAAATTTGAACTACCTTGGGTAGTATGGATTTCTTTTTTACCTTTAGTTTTTTTCTTGTGTGGAATAAGCTTGTTAACTATTGATAATAAAGAATTTACATCCATTAGTTATTTTCCTTATTCTTTTATTTTATTAAACATCTCATCTAGAGTTGGTAGAATAGTCATACAATCATTTTCATTATGACTAGCTTTCTTACACCTTCCATATAAATGTTTTAAATCTCTCTGATAATCCATTTTAGTAAACCTATCTTTAAATTCGAGATCTTATTCTTGTGGAACATATTTCTATTTAACACAATCAATTTCTTGTGACTTTTAATTTTTTCAAACAATTTATTATGGTTATATTTTAAAAGTTAGAAACTCCTTCATAATATACTTAGTTTTATTAAAGTTTTCACACAGTATCTTTAAATTTTTTTTATCTTTATTAAGAAACTCCTTAAACTATTCTTCTAAAATTTATACCACAAAACCCATTCTCTTATCCCTTTCTTAGAATGAATCCACTTTTGAATTTAGACAAAATCCTTTAATTATAATTTTCAGGGCCTATTTACAATGGTCTAAGGTTAGGACCTTACTACTATATTAAAAAAACCTCAAATTGGGTTTGACATCATTTTTATATTTCATATTAGGTACAGTTTTCCAAATATTATTATTTTTTAAACAATTATTTACTTTCTTATATCCCAACATAGATTTATTTATTTTTATTACTAGGTTTCTTTCATATTGTGATTTTTTTCACACTATAAAATTATTTTTTTCTAATTAGTACATACCACCACTCATCAAAATTGTGAATTCTTATATTATAATATTAAAAGAAATTATATAAGCATTTTAGTTTATTATTAATGAATGGATACATCTTATTCAGTGGATATTACTTCTATATAGTAAGACTTATTTTTTCTTTTCATGTCTTTGATCCTAAACACAGTCCTTCTATAATATCTATGATTTGACATATTATGTTGACACTCAATTGCTTTGGGGACAAACCTCCAGAATCACAACCAATTTCTTATGAACCTCCTTCTATTTCTTATAGGTACAATATCACAAGAAATAATTTCTTATTTTTAGTGTATAAGCCTTAATCTTATAGTCAACATTTGAGGATACCCTCTTCTTGGATATTCCAATATTAAAACTTGATGTGGTGATAAATTTATTATCATTTTTATCCATCCATTTTTTCCAAGATTTTAACTTTGAACATTCACTTTCACATGAAACAACATTAGTGAAAAAAAATTAACATTATTATGGGTAACATTTTTCCTAGATATTATTGTGAGTTGATCATGAAATTATTTAAAGATATAATTTATACTAATATACGTCCCTTCTGGGACAATATTTTCATTATATGTTGTTGTGGAATCAATTCTATTCTAAACTATTTGGGAGGTTCCACCCTTTTTAATTATATATTTTTAAATTTCACCTTAACTTTAAGTCATTTAATATTTATAGAATTATTATCATCCTCAACATGTCTCAATATATCTTCCTAATATATCTTTATCTTGATAATAGGATCCTTATATATTTTTTTATTCTTATAAGGGGTTATTAAAATATATTATTATTTTTTCTTTAACAATAAACCGAGAATCATGGAATTTATAGAAGCATTGTGTTACATTTAAAATTCATATATAACTTTTAAAAAAATATTTTTAGTCACAAAATTATCATAAATACTATATTCTAAATCATTTTCAATCATAGATAACTATTTATTGTAAAGTGATATTGATTATTCTTTGTATTCAAAAAGTTATGTGAGTGTTTTTTATCTTTATATTTCTTTCCCAAATATTTCTTCATATATTTAGCTTATAATTACTCCTATTATTTTTCATCAATCATTATCTCTATAAATAAAAATATGTTGGTGACCAATTCAATGGAAAAATTCTTAAAATAATCTTTGAATTTAGGGAATGAGTCTTGAAATTTTTCAATAGAGTCATCCTCCTTATACTTCCCACAAAATAAACTTGATTCTTAATAAGGACCACTTTAAATAGATTTAGTAGTTGAATGATTATAACATTGTGAATCTTAAAGAATTAATAAATACTTATTTTCTTTTGATATATTTCTCAATTTATTTTCCTCTTTATCCTTCGTATTTTTTATATATAAGATTTTCATTTTAGATTCAATTGGTATAGAGATTAAATTAACCATATAAGGCTTCTTAATAAAGTCATAAAATATACAATTTATATATAGATATTAAAATAATTGGGAAAAAAATTAAATCCAATGAATTGAATCTTGGTTATCTAGGATAAAAATTAAAGTAAATTATTGATTGTGCAGGGACACTGAGGTAAGGGGGATCCATGCTCCACTATTTTACTGATTTTTTAATTTCTATTTTAATTATCTACTATTTATGCTCAAACCATTGTCTCAGTTAAGGGGTATAAATTGATTAATGCGCATTAAACCCTTACTGTAATTTAAAATGAAAGAAATAACAAGATCCAATTATATCACTGATATTAGCAGGTGTGAATCAATGATAATTTTTAAAACTTATTCCTTTTTAAATCAATATCAGAAAATCATCAAATCCAAATCCTCTCTTCTTATATCTCTTATCATTACTCCAATATTACAGGAAATAAATGACATAAATCATAGTTTATTTTTTGTATGGTTTTGTCCTAATGTGAGAGTCTAATCCTGATCATGTTATACTCTTATCAAGATATATATTTTAATATAACTATTATATTTTAGTTATTATATATGAAATTAAATTCTTATACAATGTTATAATTAGGTATCATCTACTTCATAGGGAAGGAACCATCCAATTCTTGAATATATCAGACATTGTTTATATTGGAACCCCCAGTCTTCAAGATTAATAATTTTTCAATTGATGTTGAACAAGATCTTTAGTTCTTCCCTAGATTCCTCAAAATTAAAGATAAATTATTATTACTTAGGATATATCTTATATTTCAAGATTAATATCAGTAAATAAACATGAAATTCATCCTCCATTATCAATATTTTAGAATACATGACCTATGTATGAGAGCGTGAAACCACACGATGGTATTATCCCTTATCAAAAATAGAAACCACTATATTAATATCAATAGAATTAGATTTCCTAAACATAAAAAAGAATTTAGTTGTAGTATCTATTAATATTATGTTCTTCTTCTTTTATATATCAAATCCATGATTTAGTATAATATCAACTCACTTATTATCAAATCAAAATCATTTTATTCCCTAATTAATTATATTATCTTATATCGATTGGTAAAAAATTTAATAATGTTTCCATATTTTAAATTTTAAAATCTTCAATAGTTATCAACCACACGATCTTCTATAATTTATTTTATAAAAAAACTCATAAAATTTAATTTGCTCACATAAAATCATTTAATCCTAGTTAAAAATATCTATTTAAAATCCAACAGACTCGGGATATTTACTTATTGTAAAAACTACATAAGATCCATGCTATTTTAATTCACTCTATAATAGAATTTATGTTTATATGTATT
This sequence comes from Viscum album, assembly GCA_963277665.1. Lineage (NCBI taxonomy): Eukaryota > Viridiplantae > Streptophyta > Magnoliopsida > Santalales > Viscaceae > Viscum > Viscum album. The sequence continues at coordinate 1,776,278,490 of OY728150.1, read as the reverse complement.
TGGGATTTATGACATGGAAGCTTTAGTTGTGGTGTTATTTTTATTCATTCTATAGAAAAACAAAAATTTTACTCTTCAATATATGCTTGAATCACAACCCTTATGGTTTGTTGTGATATATGAATCAATGAATGAACTAACTAAACATTATTCAGGTATATTTATAAATAAATTACCTTAGATAATTCACAAATAAATAACCTTACAAAGTAACTATGTTCATCATTACAGGGTTCTATGGTTAACCTTTTGAAGCTTCATGAACCTTAACAAATCTAAACTTTATAAACTCCATTTATCTTTGAAATAAAAATTATGAAGGTGAAAATAAAGCTTATGATATACAATGATGAATATTATAAATTTTATTTTCCATAATGTAAGAAACCTAACCAATTTTCTCATCCTTATGAATATTTTTATCCAGAATTATAAAGTTTTAATAAAAATTATAATGTTTTCCTTAAATATTTAAAAATTTATTTTAGTTGATTTTTTCCATAGTGGAACAAAACTTATGAACTTCATCAACCTTATGAATTCTTAACATGTACCTTTAAAATGATTCCAATGAACCTCATAAAGTCTCTGAGGTAACCTTAACATTACATACATAAATATTACATCATTTTAGATAAATAAAAAACACATATAATAATAATACACAACCTGTAAAATTATAGGATTAATTTCTTTGAATAGTAGATACATAATCAAATTATTTCATAGTTGATATTCAACATCTATCACAAAGTTATTCTCACATAATTCCCTTATTAGATTTATCCTACTTAAAACATTTCTTCATAAATTGGGGTAATAAAAACATACAAAATGGTGAGAATACATGATCAGTAAGGGAAAACATAGGAGATATAAATTGATGATCTAAGTGATCATAATATAATAATGGGGGAATGAGAACATGATCATAACATAATAATTAATATCCAAAAAGTCATAGAAGATAAATCATGGGTCATGGAATGAGGTTTTAATTCTTATGTTCCTTCATTAATCATATAGTTTTCCAAAAAACCTTAATCGAGTAAATTAATTTATTCCACTACACTTTATCTCCTTGGTTAAGAATCTATACTTCCTATTCCTCATAAGAATGGTTTTATTCCAACTGAACTACACAAGGGCCCAAAAAATTATATGCATCTAAAACATATTTTCATAATAAAAAACATGAAATCCATTATGTTTATAATATAAACTTGGAGTTAATGATACTAGGTAAGAAAATTATATATTATTCTCCAATATTTCATGTGGTCCAATGAACCATAGAATTAACATTGAATTTTTACCAAAACACATAACTCTTTTCTATGGATATACCTTAAGAAAAACATGATCAATAACTTTAAATAAAAGATCTATTTTTTGGTTATCTATAAAACTCTTATGACTAATATTAAATATTATCATATGCTACTGAATCATATTCACCTTATCTATCATTTCCTTTACCAATTTTGGTCCCAATAAATTTCTTTACCTGAAGTCATCCTGAAAAGGTGGAGTCTGATACCAATTTCAATATAATTCCTCAAAAGGTTCCATCTTTATACTGGAATGAAAACTATTATTATAAGAAAGCTAAAAAAAGTTAGATATAGATCATAAATTCCTTGATAATCTATTAAATAATCTCAAATAATATCCTCCAAAGTTTTATTTTATTTCTCTGATTCTATATCATATTTAGGATGGATGACTATACTAAAATTTAATTTAATACCCAAGGAATTATGTTGTAATTTCTAGAAATTAAAGATGAATTTGGAATTACTATCAAATACAATGGAAATAGGGACTTTAAGTAATATAATTATCTCTTTATCATAAATTTAGTAAAGTTGATCTGAAATCATATTATCTTAAATGGTAACGAAATGGGATAATTTAGTTAATTGATCAATAATTACCCAGATCACATTATTACCTTGAGATATATGTGGAAATCCCACCAAGAAATCCATGGGTAAATTCTAACATGTCCATTCTGGTACTAGAAAAGGTTAAAGTGTCCCCTTCGATAATTGTCATTTAGCTTTAAACAATTCATAATTCAAAAATTTAATCCTAAATTCAGAAATATATTTCTTCATTCATTCCCACTAGAAATGTTTGAGAAATCCACTATATATTTTTGTAATTCTAGGATGAATAAAAATGGAGTCATATGAGTATCACTAAATAATTATTTATTAAATTGGGGTTCACAAGAATCAAATAGAATTTTTTTGAATCTATAAATAAATTATTTTTAAATATAAAATTAAAGAAACATATATTTATTATCCAATTTTACATTTTCATGTAACTCACAATATTCTATTTAAGTATTTTTAATTATTTATAAAAATTAGTATTATAATAAAACCTAAAATAAAATAGAGGGAGTTCTTGCATTCTCAATTTCTAAACCAAATTTCATAAAATAATTATCCAAAGGGTCTTTTTCCAAATATAACATGGTCAATATAACATTATCTTTCTAGATAAAAGACTTAGGTACTCGGTTTTCTTTACCTAGATGGAAATGTATTGTGCATCCATACTTATTTATCAATTTCATCTATATTTGTTGTATCATATCCAATTACTCTTAGTGAATATATACTTTAAATTTATTGATCAATATATATTTCACACATTACTTTATATAAATCATGTCTTTAAATTTTTAATGCAAACAGTACAACCACAATTTCAAGGTCATGTTTCATATAATATTTATCATGAGTTTTTAATTGATGATGATTCATAAGAAATTACCCAATCATTCTACATTGAAACATAACCCAATCCCTTTAATGAAGCATCATTGTAGATGACAAGGTCACCATTTCCGGATGGTAAGGTCAAAATGGGTGAATTCACTAATGTTATTTTCAATTTCAATAAATAATAATCACATTAATTTATCAATATGAACCTAACTTTTTTTTGTTAACTTAGTTAGTTTGATAGATAATTGTTCATTTTTTTCAATAAATCACCAGTAATAGTGTACTAATTTGAGAAAACTATGAATCTCATTAACATTTATTGGTCTTGGCCATTAATCAACAACTTTATATTTTTTAGGATCAATAGTTATTCTATATTTATTTATTACATGTCCAAGGAATGAAATTTTATATTACCAAAAAAATATTTACTAAATTTTCTATATATAGAGACCCACAAATTTCATTCATTAATTTTAAGAATTATTAGATAATTATTCACTATATAAAATTATGATCCATTCCATAATCATATATTTTTAGTGTATTTTATAACTTGGATACATAATAAACTTGTTTATAAAGGATATACATCATCTCCTAAAATGTTCTTCACAACTATCACTATTCTTAGAAATATCTTTCTAAAAACCATTTTTTATAATTTGGGAAAGGGAAACATAAGAAAGTGTGAGATCATATGCTCAGTAAGGGTAAACAAGGGAGATACAAATGATCACTTAAAGATAAAATTAGTATAAGGATATTAAAACATGATTTAACATTTTCAAAATATGTCTTGTATATCATATATCATAATCTTGAGTCATTGCATAAATTATGGTAGTTTGTAATACATGAATTATAAAGAAATTAAAGAACATGATCCATGAGAGTCTAACATTGGCATAAGATATAATTTTTAGAATACACATATGTATATAAAATCATATATTTAGTCAAGGATCACTTCCATGACTATCATATTGGATTGGTTTCAATATCCTTTCCATTATATCCTTTTTTTAAGGTTCACTACCAATAATATCATAGTGGAAAAATCCCTTTACTGAACTAGGTATACTCCCCATTCTAGTTCTTATTATCTCATTAGATATTTATCTTTTACCAATGAATTGGATGTATATATAATTATGAAACAACCAGTTATATAATCATAATCCATTCATACATCTTCCAAAAGATCATAAATCATTCATCATATAACAAAAACCATAGAAAGGAAATGAGTTTCATAATATTTTTATATTTCATTATAAGATAACTCATAGAAAATAAATGAATTTCATAAACATATCATCATCATAATCCAAAACTAAACATAGAAAGAATAAATTTTATTTTTTAGAAAATATCCCCAATAAATCATAAGTAACATCAAATGATGTTACCATAGAAGAAAAATATATTAAAAATATCACATAAAAATTTATTGAGCAAAACACCATTTTCATCTTTGAAAAACCATATTTAAAATATAAAAAATTTCAAAATATTAAGGAAACAATTTTCATTGAAAAAAACTTTAAACATGTAAAGTAATATTTAAATAATTTAACATTCTTTATAAGAAGAATTTTTTTTCATGTGGTGTATGTTAAAATAAATATTCCTTCCACATTTTTGGTAAAAAAGTTAAAGAACATCATTCAGAAAATGAAAAGAAGATTCATTTTGAACAATTTAATAAAGAAAATAAAACATGGATAAAATTATATTTAAAAAATTATAGTAAAGTAGTAAAAATATTCATGAAAACATTTTTAGAATATATAGACATGTAAATAACTTATTTTTGAATGAAGAGAGAAATAAAGTCATTTTCTTTAAAAAAATTATTTCAGCATCTTGATAAATTAAAGTGAATAAATTGAAAGGAAAACAATTATTCTAAATAAATAATTAAATTAGAATAAAATTAAAGTGAATATTATGAAATTATCACATAATTCCCTTCAATGGAAATTTAGGCCTAAATAATATCGATTAAAATGATATTGAGACATAAATCCTCTACCACATTGGTAACATTTAAATAAAAACCAAACAAAAGAGAGAAAATTATATGGATATGTAAATACTCATATTTTTCTTTATAATCATTATAAAATACATTCATGGGTAGTAAATACACCACAAAAAGGAAACAAGTGTTGAATATGGCATAAGTATCACAAAATTAAAAGTGAGACGAGAAACCCTAACCCCATGTTCGACATTCTTGAATGAAATCTAAAACCTATATAATAAATTTTAATTTATTATAATTATATAATATAATCATTTATATACTTATAATATCATATATTATCCACTTATAGTATTTCAACACACATTTATTAGTAATTACTTATTAAAATCCTCATTTCAAGATGTTAACTGTTTCATTTTTCATGAGACTTTTGGTTTGGTAGTTCCAGTCCTTATAATTTGATAATGGTTCCACCATATATATAATTTTAACCATGATATAAATAACATATGTATTCATTTTATATATACATATATAGAGAGAGAGTCAACCATAAATGATGGATATATAAAAATGAATGACACTATTCCTGGAGATGTTAGGTCACACGTACACAAGAAAGTTGTTTTCATTTTCTGATGAGTTGAATGAAAGAAAGGTAATTAATAATACACATATATATAATAAAAATTATATTAGATATATCATATATATATATATATATTAATTTATAAATATTATAATCCATGTAAATAGAAATATAAAAACGAATCACATTACTTCCTAGAGGTGGTATTCTACCCGTACACATAAGAGATGTTATCATTTACCAATGTATTGGAAGGTAAGAAGGTAAATGATATATTATATTTAAAAAACAATAATTATGTCATAAATATCATATATACTCATTATTTATATCTTTATAACCTTCCAAGTGAAAAGGTGATGAATAACAAATGACACCACAATGTGGAGATGGTAAGTCATACATACGCATGAGCATTGTTTTGAATTTACATTAGATGAAAAATAGGTGGAAAATGTTCACACCATAATAATAATAAAATATTCATATATTTATGATATTGGAGTTTTTATTTTATGACGGGTATAACACATTTAGGGGAAGTATAATTTCTTAAGATCTCTTATTATGGACCCTTAGAATTGTCATTTAAGGAGACCAACACCTCTAATACATTGATAGGTATGTTGAGAACACAATCAAGCAGGTTTTGGTCTACCAAGATGGATCAAAGTGTGTGAGGAGGATAGGATAATAGGTTCCCTTTTATAAGCGAGTATAGTGGTCACTCTTGAAGTTATTTAAAGTATTAAATTAATATATATTAGTTTCAGTTTTAAATGGATCCAAATTGATATATTTTTAATATATAGAAAGGATGAGTCAAAATACTCTCATCTAATAAAATTTATACGTGTTTTAGCTTTTTTTCACCCATATATCATAGTTTTAAATATTTGTTAACCCTTTTGACAATTATAATGATACCAACATTTTTTACTCTTTATGGGTTAAGAATGTTACCATAAAAAGGAAAAGTGAATCATAAATAGACCATGGATAATATTAAAAACCATATCTCATTCACTTAGACAAAGATAAAACTTTATGAATTCTAAATCATTGAATAAAATATTATATAATATGAAATTTAATTAGCATCTTTTTTGGAACTATTTTTTTAATTTGACTTTAAAAAAAACAAGATAATAAATGAATTAGAATATAAATCTTTCACATAACCCAAATATGAAATTATCAATAAAATTAATGGGAAACTATAAATAACTCAAATAAAATTAATTTTAGAGTTGTTAAAATCATTTATTTGTTTATTCCATTACTTTCCCAAGCACTGTGTCAGGGCTGTGTAAACATTTTAGGTAATTATTTCATTAATAAAAATTATAAATAATTTACCAAGACAAATAAAATTAATTTATCTTTCCTATAAATATTTAGAATTTAAATTATCCTCCCTTTATCCTTAAGGAAAAACATCATAGATATTAATGTCAAGAGAGAGGTATTTTTGGAATTTTCATTATATTAAATAGTATAAATGCCATTATCAAGGGAAAATGGCACTAAAATGACATATATTCGATATTGGGAGATCTATGATCAAAATATTTCCGTATAATGAAGTCAATATAAGTTTTGGTTTTATTTTTAGACCTCATGTCATGGTGTTAACCATTTTTTTACCCATTTTACCCTTACCGAGGTGAAATGTATTTACGACAGTTACAGTTCAAAATAACCAAAAATAAAAGGAAAATCATTACCAAATTTGGACCTCACAATTAATAATATAGAATCTTTTTTTTCAATATTAAATTTCTAGAAGTGTCATAAAATAATTTAATATAAAAATGCAAACACAATGAAAAATAGTTTTTTCAGAAAAATGCATTTTTATGTATAAAAATATTTTTATACAAAATTAAACCATAAAATTGATTCCAATAAAAATAATTGGATAATTAATAATAT